>CM031237.1:83819067-83867868 GCA_018340775.1 Taxus wallichiana var. yunnanensis | reverse complement strand
ATTACTTCATTCAGTTACGTATTGCTAGCTACCGGATAGATCATAAAAGCTAAAATTTTCACTGCATGTGGTGACATTCTAGTTATAGCATCACTATTGCACCCGATCTCCGTCTCACCAGCCCGTCATCACCATGGTGTAGACCATTGGACTTGTATACCTTTGATAACTTGGCCTACTGTAGTGGTACGGATCACTTCCTTAACTTGCCCATCTATGGCCATATGCTTTGTTATCTATGATCTGAGGTATCATTGCTTCCATTAGCAGTATTAGGTATTTGATGCTTAGTCTACTTGTGGTTAATAAACTCAAACCTCACCCACCCTTTTAGTCAGCATCACATTTACATCTTAGTCCACTTTGAGACCTCTTTGAGTGTTCTCCCCAAACATTCCCACGGACCTCATCATCCCCTAGGTTTAGCTCCTGACTCTGGACCTCACCCGGACTAAAACTCTAGTGTCATATAGATTTTTGATTGAACTCACATCATTACTGAAGATGGTATCGAAGCAAGTTGACCATATTGACTTAGAGTCAATCAGTCTCTCCTAAACCATCACTTGATTCCATACTAGTACCGTACGTCAAATCTGGCACCCCACACCTTTAAAGCTTATAATGACTAAATTGAACCATTGATATGACCATAGTGGAGTGGATTGATTGATCAGACCAGCATAACTGGACCCCTAACTTGCAATTTCAACACCTCACACAATAGACTACACGCCCTTTAGATCGGCTATGGCACAGTCCTTGAATTAGTATTTACCCCATTTTTATTAGAGCGAAGTTGAGATTCGGAAATACCATTAATCGAAGTATCAACTACGAGATGTGACTTTGCTTTATTCTCTCATTAAGTGCATTTCATGATGGTTGTGACCATCATGGGAGTACTTCCACATGGATCTAGCACTGCATAACTAAAAACGAGTTAGAACGAACCTAAAACCCATATATTATTTATTACTCTTATTTTGTGGTCTTGTTTTTTCCTATTTCAAAGTAGTTCACTCCTGAGCGCAAAGGACTCAGCTCTCACGGTGAGAATTGGAGCTATGGAAGAAGGTCGAACACGTGCAGGAGACCATTCAACTAGACCAATATTGCATAAACTAAGTAAAAAACCACAACCTTAGGTCCCTTGACCTTAGGACATATCTTAAGTCTCAACTTAGGACATACTAGAATCATATGAGTGAAACATTGTTCTCCTCGGTTTCCTTGACATCCTCAAACCTTCTCCAGAGCTGATTGGATCAATTTTCTCGAGAAGAATTAGGGTGATCCATAGCCTCTTAGATCTAATTTCCTTAACTTAGAAGAGCACTTCCTGGTGTTGCATGATCTAGTCCTCTTTACCTCCAAGATTTTAAATTTTCCTCATTCCTAGGGATTATCCGTCTTTGCACCAAATTTCTCAAGAAGTATCCCATTCTAGAGGTTCATAATATCATAACCAGAGGCCTATAAGTACCAAATCCCACTAAGGTTATGGGGAACTTATAAAGAATGTGCCTTTTAAACCATTTAATGGAGACTGACACCTAATATTTATGCTGAAAAATTGGAAAATTCGATAAATCTACGTTCTTTGATACTTACGGCTAATGCAGCATAGAGTCCGTATCCATTTTACACAACTCTTTGAAAAGATCCCTTGCCTAGGGTTACATATGGGGACATCAAAACATGGAAGGAATTTCATTTATAAGGAGGAAAAACTATGTCTAACCTCTAGCCATTGTCTGAGAATGTTTGCTTACAGCAACAATCCTTACCTCTGCAGTATATTCCAGCCTCTCAGACTTGCTAATAAGTGGGTTAGTTTGCCCAAGACCACCTTCCCTACTAGGAAAGGCTCTGATCACTCTTCTGTAATCATGCAGTAAATGGTAAAGGGATTACGCTATTCAAATTGAAACAGCCTTCATCATTCCATGAATTAGGCACTCTGGAGGCTTAGTTCTTCATCACGACCATTGAATATTTTGAATTTTTATCAAACCAACTCTCTCACAAGGGTATAACACTCTCGGCTCCCTAATTCGATCATAGTAGCGGGCTCCACGCTCACTCGTCACCTCCCATTTTGGTAATTATAAAGACTCTCACAATCTACCACTTGACTTTGAGTTATGTAACAAATTGCAGGAGGCAGGCAAAGTAATTTAACGAAGATCCATTAGTTGGCTCCACTTCCTAGATTTGGAACCATTCTGTCTCAAAAATTCCAGGTGCATTACCTCCACTGTATAGTCAAATAATCATGTCCCACTCTATGGAAATCCTCACCATTATGAGTCATCCAGATCTTGCATAGTGTCTAGAATTAGTTATAATGGTACTACATCTCTCCTTTTTTACCACTGACTAACCCTTATTCACATGTGACTTCCTTTCTTAGGATTCCACCCTTCTGAATAACATTCATCAAGTCTTGAGGGCACTAATACAAAGTACTCATGCTGGCGGATTGGAATATCCCCTCGAGGACCATAATGTTTGTTCCTGCGAGCTAATCAGGTAAGCTCAAGTCCACATGATGAATATAGTCAGGTAATCTTTTACTACCATCTGAGAATTGGTTATTGCCAAGAGATTACTTTCAGTTGTTCCATTTCCTTCACAGTAAATGTGTTGAGATCACACAGTAGATGTCAGCTAAAATAGAGTACTATTGGTTCATACCTATTAATAAAATCCCTACAATTAGGTAATAGAAACTATATTCCTTCCATTTATACTAGATATTAGCATTTTGAGAGTGCTTACTTGCGACAATTCAGGTTATGAAACCTTGTCTAGCGTGTGAAGTCTAACGTTGGCCCTTTCTACAAAGCAAAGTATGATTCTACCCACATGATTAGTTTGAGTCTGCCATTTGGTATTGGCATAGTTTCCTTCATAACATCACTCATCACCGAGATTTAAGATTTGCCTTATCCACCATATATAACATGTTACTTTCCTGGGAGGAACCTAGTATCATCGTGGTGTGGAAAATGATTGTCTTTCATGTTGTTTGGATGTTAAGCAAAACATTTAAATCCAACGACAATGAGAAACCATTAAAGAAGAAGTGCATGGTGGCATTTGCGGAGCACATACTAGTAGGCGTGGTATAAACGTAACATGCTAGTGGTGTAGTACTAACTAAGAAACTCTTAAGAGTAGGATATATTATTGGCCCACCATGAGAAGCTGATTGTTGGAACTTTAAGTCAATAAGTGTTTTCCAACTATGTCAAAAATGGTAATTTGATACATGAGCCAACACAAACATTATTGCTCATTATTCAACTTCTTCTGATTTTCTAAATGGGGGATCAATCTCTCATGGAAGCTCACTCTACTTCTTCTGATGGCTCATTTCCCACATTATTACCACAACTTAGTACTTTACTAAATGGGTGGAGGTTGTCCCCACTTACGTACATGTGGTGTTTGCAAATCTAAAATTCATCAAATCACCTTATTCTCCATTACGAATCCCTTACGCCATTGTCACATATAATGGTAAATCTTTCAAAATCGAGATGGTAAAAACATTGTGTCAACGCTTTTAAATCTAACTCAAGTGGTCCATCTCCTATCACCCTTTCAAGGTAATGGACAAGATGAAGCGACCAATAAAACTATGATCCAGGGATACATGGAGAAAATGGTTACATTTGTAAACCGGTCGCAATTGAACTTACAAATCCACCCCCACCCCGTTTGGGCCTATGAAACCTCCATTCGCACCTGAACCGGCAAGAACCCCATGCTCATTATTCTATGACACTCGAAGCCATAATACCCTTGGAAGTTGAGCTTGCTCCCTAAGAATATCTCTCCGGACTATCTAAGAAAAAGATGAAGTTTCACACTAGGTTATTGACTGCATGAGAGTTAGAAGTTATCTGGAATATAGAAGCGATGAGCACTCAATCATTTAAGGTTTACTCAGATTGGGTCTTCCTGTGGGTTACAATAAAAGGATCATACCTTGTGAGTTTCGATGTCTAATGATCTCTATTATGGAAGGAAAATTAGAAGAACACCGGTAAAGATAAAGAAAAGAAGGGAAAATTAAGCAAACTAGTTAGGACCTTATCCGGGTTATGGCAAAGTATGAATAAGGGTTTATAAGTTTGTCTATTGCTATTGAGAAGAGCTCCCGAGATCCCATGAACAATATGCACTTCCCCAAAGTGGTTATACACTTAAGCATGGGTTATATGTTTTGAAAAGATTTAAAAGTATAAAAGAAAGAAAAAACCAAAAAAATGAAAAATCCAAGAAAATAGTAAAAAGATTTTAAATAGGTCGATGTCCAAGTTGTGAAAACCACACAATTTTTTGCACATGGGGCAAGTCCTGGATTTTGAGTCAAAATTGGTTTTGGATTCTTAAGGAGGATTCATTGTTCACAGCTTTGCACTCTTATATCTAGTAGACAAGTACCCATTACTTCTATTTAGGATTAGTTCCTCTTTCTCAAAGTCTAGGAATTCTATTGAACCTATCTTGCAAAGCCATGATCTGGCTCATCTATTCTTGTATCTATGTGAAGGAATCACCTTTGTATATTCCCATCTCATGCTAGGGAACCTTCACGTCTCAAACTTCTTGAACATACGTGTGTAGCACTCTAACTTTGTATGTTACCATCTCATAGCAACCGGGGTCATCCATGCTTCTTTATTGTTGATCCGTAAGCTCTTCAACTTTGGAATTATCCATAGAATAACAAATTAAATGATGCTATTCTAATTTCTATTAGAAAATGATAGAGATAAAGCTCTTGAATGAATTTTGCTTGTGCTTAGAATCAACAATTGCAAGAAAGGAAATAATATAAACTCACAAACACCAATAAGTTTTATCTGGAAACCTCGAGAGGAGGAAAACCACTCCGAGAATGGCAATTTCTCTTTCTTTCCACTTTTATTGGCCAATTCAAACAATAAGTACAAAATTTACAATAAATATGAAAGAGAAGTAGATAATATCTCACACTTCCTCCCAATTACTTGCTTACTCTGTCTCAACACTCCTTTCTTCTACAAAACACAATTCTAACACTAAGAACTTCTTTCTCACTTTCTTTCATGCTTCGATGATCCTATTCTCTTCTACAAACATATATTTATAGCCTTTCTCATGTCCTCCCGTGTACTGGAGAATGGGAAAGGTCATGGAGGAGAAGAGACACAAACAACCTTTCAAATTATGAGGCTCTTCGTTCATGTTTTTATTTTTTGTTCAAAGATCCAAAACCACCACTCCAATGTAGACCGATGGTCTCATGACCACTTTGCTTACTGGTTGGGTAGCGGTTTGAGTAGCAGTTCTCTACGCCATGCAGTGGCGACCCTGTTATTATAAAGAATTAACCTCTCAAGATATTTATTTTCCTTCTTCATGTTGACTGATATGATGAAGTAGAGTCATTTTGGATCCCTATGGATCACACCTCCCCTGCTTAGGAGGATTTTGGTCCCACAAAAGCTTAGTGGGGGAGTAGATGAGGAAATAATTCCCTCACTTTCTCCTTCGAGTACCATCTGGCTTGCCTTGGTGTGCTTCCTTTCGGTCAATCTGCCAAGGCTTATGAGACCTCTCCTAGTCTTTCCGACCTTCTCATACTGTGTGCTACATCCTCCTCCAATTCACCTCGTGAGTCAAGATGAAATCCTCAATGGAAGGTATCAATTGTATTCCTTCATCTTCATCTAAGCATGGATGGCTCATATAGGTGCAAGTTCTCACAATTTACTACAAGTACATCCTCATAAATGTGAAAATCAAGTGGAAAGGCATTTAACCAACCTTCTCCAATATGGTGAAAGGCCCATATCGTAGTGGTTTGAGCTTCCGTGCTTGATCTTGGAGTCTCTCCTTGCTCAAGTAAAACCAAAATCTATCTCCAACATGAAGCTTATGTTCCCTCTTTATCGCTAATCATGCCTAGCTTTGTACTTGGCTTGATATTTCTCTAGTTGTTCTTTGACTTTGAGATGGGATTTTTGGATCCTCCCAATAAATTTGTTTTCTCTAGTCACCTCTATGTCTTGTGTCTCCTCCCCATCCTACTACCCAACCTGCTATGTCCAAAGGATTGTAGAGTGATATCCCAAGCATGCTTCAAATGGTGACTTCATAATGGATGTGTGTAGTGTCCCGGTTATAGGAATGTTGAATGTAGGTTAAGGACTCATCCAAGTCCTTGGGTATCTACCGTTATACCCTTTGATCAACTGTACCAAAGTCCTATTCACCACCTCTATTCTATCCATCTATCTGTGGATGGAAAGACATGCTCATCTATAACCTGGTATCCATATTGTCCCACAAAGTAGTCCAAAAATTCCCCAAGAACTTGGAATCCCTATAAGAAATAATAGACTTTGGAAAACCAAAATGCACCCATACATTAGCAAAGAAAATATTATGTTGCCTCATGTGCTTTTATTGTCTTTTTACATGCCATAAGAATACACATCTTCTTTGAATATATCAATAACAACATAGAGATAGTCATGCCATGTTTAGACATAGGTAATCCTCCTACAAAATCCATAGAAATGTCCTCCCATGGATGAGTAGGTATTGGAAAAGGCATTTACAAACCCTCCTTCCTAGTCTTATGCTTTCTGTACACAACAAAGTTTACATCCACATATAAATTTTAATACTTCTTCTTGCATATTGGGTCAATACACATACCTGCAAGTGGGCTAGGTCTTACCACAACAAAATGTCCTGCTACTTTCAAGGTATGTGCTTCCTCATCAATAGAAGTCTTTCTTATTTAGGCACGCAAAACTTCCCCATCGGTAGAGTAGCCTTTTCGTTGAGATAACAATCTTCAATCCCTATCCTTTCAAGTCCCTTCAGGAATTGCAAACACTGAAATGTCACCCCAAAGTCTCTATCCTAGGCATATGCCTCTCCATAAGCTTCCTTCGTGAAGGGCTCGACCGAGAGATAGTGGCCAAACAGGGAAAATCATCTTGTGTGGGCAACCTAGAAAACATGTCTGCCATACCAAATTTATACTACCCTTCTTGTATTTGATCACGGATGGAATTGCTGAAGGAACCCCATCCATTTGTAGTGCCTTTCCCTACTAATTTAGAAGTATGCTTAAAAATACTAGAGAGGTTTTTGGTCGGTGTGCAATAGTTTCTTTACCCAACAAATAATGCTTCTATTTTTAATTTTCTGAACTACTGCATAAATTTCCTTATCATATACTAAGTATCCTTTAACATCTCTGAAGTGAAAGTTTCAAAATTATAGCATACGAGTTTACCTCATCAAAGAAACATTTAGCGACCATATTGTAATCACTTGCGGCATTTGTCTCTACTTGAAAGGCTAACTTTGAAAATAGGAAGAGAAAGTACTAGAGCATGACTAATCTTGTATTTTAATAACTCAAAGGATTTGTCTTTTCCTTTACCCCAGGTAAAAACCCTTACTCTTTGTGGTGATTGTGTGTAGAGGTGTTTGAATCATGAAGAAGCCCAAATGAACTTCCACATGTACTGTACTACTCCCACAAAAATCCTAGTCTTTGTGGCTCCTGTTGGTGTTGGCCAATTAGTGATGGCTTCCACCTTCTTTAGATCCACTCATAGCTCTCCTCCTCTAACCACGTGCCCAAGATAGAAAAGTGACTGTTTGGAAAATTCACATTTCTTCATATTACAAAGTAGTTGTTTCTCCTTGAGAACTTGCAAGACTTGCTATAAATGAGTTAGATGTTCTTCCCATGTGGCACTAAAAATCAAGATATCATCTAGATATACAATGACACATGAATCTATGAAATCTCGCAATACATCATTCATCAATCTCATAAATGTAGCGTGTGCATTACATAACCTAAAAAGAAGTACTAACCATTCATACAAACCCTATTTTGTCTTGAAGGCAGTCTTCCATATATCCTCCTCCTTCATTTAGAATTGGTGATAACCTGACTTGAGATCCAACTTTGTGAAAAATTTGGCATGTTGAAGTTGGTCCAAGAGATCGTCTTTGTGGGGAAGTGGATATCTATTCTTTATGGTGATCTTGTTTAAAGCGTGGTATTCGATGCACATTCTCTAAGAAATATCCTTCTTTGGCACCATCACAATAGGTGAATTGCATGGTGAGGTGCTCAGATGTATCACACCTTGGTTTAGTAGTTCCCGGAGTTATTTCTTTACTTTAGTACTCTCAAATAAGGATTGCCTATACAATCAATGTTTGGGTAGAGGGACTCGAAATAGTTGAATCTCATTTTCTACTTCCCATTTTGTGGTGACCCACTTGGGAGCCCGGGAAATACTTCTGTGAAAAAACCGAATAATACTATCCAAATCATTATTTCCTTGGTTAGAAATATATAAGAAATTCTACCCCATCTTGTTTATCATTTAACAAAAGTAAACAAAACTGATTATGATTTTCCCTGAATAAGTCATTTTGCTTGGTCAACACTCAACATAGTAGCCCTTGTATTACGTTAGTGTGCCCGAATGTTATAGCTGATCCCATCCTTGACCCATATGTATCGGTTTTCCTTCTCATAAATATAAAGCATCCCTAATATACAAGTAAGGAATCCCGAATACAACATCAAAAGCATCAAGTGGAATAACTTCAGCTTCAAAACATCAATATCTTTGGGAATTTATCCCAAACTTGACCTTAGATCTTCTTGTTACACTGAATTTCAACACCCTTCTTCACCCAACCCAAAGGATAAGGGTGTGGATGCTCATAGTCTCAAGACCAAGCTTCTTTACAACCGCTTCACAAATCAAGTTAGACTGAGAACCAAAGTTTGGTAACCAAAGCATTTACCTTAGAACTCTCTTGATATGAATTTTTATCTAGAATAGTCTACATATCTCCTCTTCCCGCTTTTCTATGTTGTTGGCCATGCATCCAAGACTTTCGTATACATTAGAGCAATCTTCTATTTCCACCTCCCCTTCTGTTTTACATATGTCATGGACTTCTTTGAGTCCTTGGTTTGGTTCTTCGACTATGCAACTCCAGATGTAAGTTCTAAAATGTAGTGTCGGTATGACCATCGATATCACAAAATTCTTTGGGATCTTTACAAGTATTTAAAGTAGTGACAACTTCTTTACCTTTCCCTTTCCACTTACCATTGTTACTTGTTTTCCCATACTCTTTTTCTAATATTTTTTGAATGATTTACCCTTGGATCTATTTCTCCTTGCTTCTTTTCATCATCTATGTAGTATGGCTGCACACACACCTCGTTGAGATCTTTGGGCTATGTGGAGATGAATTTTCTTCGAAGGTGAGTGTGAAGTCCTCCCAAGTACTTAGTCGGAATATCCTCATCCTCCAAGTCCATGTTTAGCAACATGGCATGCCTATAAAACTACGTAGTATAGTCTTACACACTTTAACCACTACCTTGTCTAAAATAATCGCCACTTAATCATTGGAGTCAGTCTTGTGGCTAGTAGGATAGAAGTTAGCTCTAAGTAATTCTTTAAATTCTTGCCAAGATTTCACAATAGACACTTCTTCTTTTCACAAGTGGTTAGATGGGTTTCCCACCAAACCCCAGGCGTGTCCCTCCATTTTGAGACATGCAAAGGTGATCCTCTCAGGCCTCGGTGACATTATGGATGCTAAAGTAGACTTCTAGTTATTTGAACCATTTATCAAAAAAATTCTCGCATATACTTATCCTTCAAAGCTTTTAATCTCAACTTTATTCTCAACTTTAAAAGGAGTATGATCAGATTTTACCTTTTCTCTTGTATTTGAAGTCTCTTCTTCATGCTCTTCCCCATAATCTTCCTCATCTTGGCTCCTCCCTATGCCAAACTTTTCAGCTAAGCCTTGAACTACTAAGTTCATGGAGTCTTTCTTGAAAGAAGTTGTCTTCTACAAATCTGCAAGTTCTTCTTACCTTCTAACCATCCAGATCCATCATGGTCTCCAACATATCGATTTTATAAACCAAGCTCTCTTCCTCCATTTGTCCCCGAATTCAGCTTCCACTTTCTTGTAGAAATTTCTAGATCACAAGGTAAAGCCTCTTTACCTTTAGATCTCATTCATGTCATACAAATCCAAGAATGAATACCACATTCCTAGATACTTGTTAGCTCAGATACCAAAATGATCTGTAAACTCTTCAACTTTGGAATTATCCATAGAATCAAAATTAAACAAACTGCTGTTCTACTTTATATTAGAAAATGATAGAGATATCTAGTGATTGAATATTTATTATGATTAGAATCGAATTTAGGGGAAAGGAAAGAATATAAACTCATAAACACCAAAAAAAGTTTTATCCTAGAAACCTCAAGAGGAGGAAAAATGAATTAGGAAGGAAATTTCTCTTTCTTCCCACTTTTATTGGCCAATTCAAACAATAAGTCTAGAAATTACAATAAATATGAAAGAGAGTAGATAATATCTCACACTTCCTCCCAATTACTTGCTTGCTCTATCTCAACACTCCTTTCTTCTACAAAAACACAATTCCAAAGACTAAGAAATTCTCGCTCACTTGCTTTCATACTTTGATGATCCTATTCTCTTCTACAAACATATATTTATAGCCTTTCTCATGTCCTCCCATGTAGTGGAGAATGGGAAAGGTCATGGATGAGAAGAGACACGAGATAACCTTTCAAATTCTCGAGGCTCTTTGTTTCATGTTTTTATTTTACTCGTTTGAAAGATGCAGAGGCCGCCGCTCAATGTAGGTGATGGTCTCATGTTTGCCGCCCTAGTTGGGAAGCGGTTATGTAACCACCTCTCTACACATAGCGGCGATCTGTTCTTATAAAGAAAGAACCTATGTGTATTTATTGTCCTTCTTAATGCTGAATGATATGATGAAGTAGAGTCATTTTGGATCCACTATGGATCAATCACTTTCAAGAAAGACCTTAGAAAATTACAAAAACATTCATAAAAGGTACGTAAAAACCTAAACATTCGAAAAAAAATCCCTTTTAGGGGAGACACTACATAAAAAAAATATTGTATTTAGAAACCTGAAAACAACGAACAATAGCCTTGAAAAGTTAGCTTTCACAATAACACAAAAAATAGAAAATATATCAATGTTGTCTCGTAAAAACAAAGTAATGGTTTAATTATTTTTAGTTGTCGGTTTGTAGAGATTTGACTGCATTTTTCTTTCATGTCGTGTACATTATAATAAGTTCATTATTCTTAAGGGTTTCTTAAACTATTGAATGAGGTTCATTTTATCTTGTATACTTTTCTATAATCTGTAAAGGTTCATTGCATTACATTGTGTTTTATGTTTAAAATGAGTTCAATTACTTACTAGGGTTGAGTTTTACTTCACTTCATTGCATTGAACTCCTTGCGTACTTGTTTATACCGATGTTGTGTTATATTCAATTTCATTATATTTTGTTGTGTACGGTTAAAATTGACTTCATTTGATTAGCTTAGTTTAAAGTGTTACTTTGAACTGTTATACATAAAATTTATAATTCATTTTTATTTTGTACATACGTGAATATTTGTGTTAGTTAGCTTTGTGTAAGTTGTGATTGTAAATTGATTGTACACATTGTTGTCATCATAAACATCATAACATTAGATCACCTATCATTTACCACATATCACTACATCTAACATCATCTATACATCATATATTAATGAAATGCTAAGTTTTACATCAAGCATGTATACTAAGCTAATCATCACATATCGTATCATTAATGTGGAAAGAGGGATTGCGCACGATCACAAATCCACCCCCTTGCCCAAATATCGTAAATATCATCCCGTACACTACAAATATAAAAATATCTCATGTATAAAAAGTATGGTATCATCTAAGGATTTATCATAAAATAAAAACATGTGAGGCATCATTAATATTCATCATGATATGTACATAAGAAATGAAATCATACAAACATCATGATATAAATCACATCATCCATAAATCATAACCATAATCATTAGTCATATGAATACATGACAAAAATACCATCAAATGTCTATTATATACATGTATGAAATGTCTGTCTCTAAAAAAAAAAGAGATATACATCAAATATGTCATGAAACGACATGAATAAAAGTGAGCCTTCATCGGAGGCATGATAAAAATGATACATCATACACGATCGATCAAAAGTCCACCTTCATAAGTGGCATACATCATAATAACATACATCTATCGGTCTATACATAGCTAAAGGGAGTCATCCAAGACTCTCACCCTCTCTTAGACTTCCTGCCTATGGCTCGGCGGTGGATGCTGCTACGAGAGTGCTAATGAGAGGATGCTACTAATGTGAAGGCCTTACAGAGGCCATTTAAATTTGTTGAACTGTCGGTTCTTTGTTCGAATCAGTGAGCTAACTGTGAGGTCCTATGTGACCTAGTCCCAGGACCTACTAATATTCAGCTACTCAAAGGAGGTCACTCTCAAACCATCGAGAACAACCTCATAATATGATTCCTTGTAATATAATAGCTCACCCAATAGCTCTCTCATAATGCATGATAGTATCTTTTTCATCCCACCTACCATAAATGTTTGATGTAGAGCCTTACACTCTCCTCGTAACCCATGCTTGCATCTGCTCAAGCCCATGTCAATGCGGCTAACGGGCCCGTATATCCGGCCACTTTGTCATCATCTACTCCTAGGCGCATCCCGATCTCTCTCTAATGTGAGTCTTGAGCATCATCTTGGGCTTGATCCCTCTGAGCCACTAACTACTACACAATCACGACATGTCTTTAGAACTACTGCCGTAGTAAAATTATTTGTCCTCCATCTCCTCCTCGATCGTTATATCCTCCAAAATCATATGGTGGACTATGAGGGAGGAACTCTGATGTACACCTATGCCTAGGTATATGCTTTGGAGCACAAAGGGGAGGTACTGTTGCATCAATGGATTTACTTGTCTTAACAAAATATGAACTCCAATCGCTGTTATACCAACTAAAGACAATCGCATGTTTGGCACCATGGGTACTGTCTCTACCTTGGCCTACGCCCTTACTCATATGGCTGATGTGGTGAGGAACTCTCGTCCCCCACACTCCATCGTGATGTTTTTTGTCGAAAGGAGCATCATCATCATCATCATCATCTCTAGTCACGTCCTCTTCATCACTACATGGTGGCCCCTCTGAGGAGGCCTAACTCCCGCATCCTAAACTGCTTGTATGGGATATTTAATCGATGAGGTAGAACTATGTGATACCAAGGTGTATACTCAATTGTAAATCTAAGATCCCTAACCTATCTTAATGGTACCCACTATAATGGCACCATTTATCGATACCCGGCCATGTCTCTATCCAAATTGAATCTTAGGACACATATTGAAAACCTCTCACGCTCGCGGGCATACCACGTCTCATGCCCCTGACATATCTTGAATGAGTCCAAACTACCTTTGACACCTTTCCAATCTATAAAACTCACTTCGATACTGATTGCGGCTCCCGAACATAAAATGATCTACCAAAGCCACGTTGAGCTTTAAACCATCCTTTGGCCACTAGAAGTGTCTAGAAAACCTCCATACTATCTGGTGTTTCGCTAGAGATCACAAAACTCTTTGTGATACGATAAGTGTCTCCCATGTTCAGCCGAACATCATCACCGGCCGAACCTAACCCATACCAAAAGGCTCCTCTGGAGCACAAGCTCATAAAGTAGCTACAGGATGGGCGATAGCTATGTGATCCTAGGCCCATATTTGTAATAGTGCGGCTGCCAGGCCTACCGTCTTTTGATTGTAGTATGTAATAAGGTGAAGATCCCAATATAAATGTTCCAATATACACTCGGCCCCAATAGTACCTCTTACCATCAATCAATTCGAGCACTACACCGATCGGACCGATGGAATGTAGATCCGGTCTTGTTAGCAAGAAGAATGCCACCGAAAAGGCCATCACGTAAACAACTACCTGATCTAGCTCCTCGCATTTATACACCAAGACAATCGATGGTCATACCTCGGTGAGGTATATCCTTAACTCCATTTAGATCCACTAGAAAATATTTGGTATCCGTCTCGAACGCTTATATACTCAAATAACTCACCTCTGGATAGGAATTCAAGAATCCTCCATACATCCTCCCCGCATAATAGTAATCTTTCCAGCTTGGGAGAAGATGTGACTCTCACTATGCCACCTCTTAGGCTAAGGTGTGAGGAGGCCATGGTCCAAAGTGAGTTATGGCATGCAAGCTACGTGGGTCTAATCCAATGTCACATATAGAAGTATTTTTAGAATCTTTCTATCCTCCACATCAAAATCTGCCTCTATGGTAGCTAGGGCAATCGATATCGCTCCCTAGTTTGAAGAATCGAAATTACCTTTGTAAACATGAAAATACACTTGTCGTGATTAAATTCTATCTCTATTCTTCTATTAGTCTTATACATACTACATTCTACTTTTTCTAAAATCAATTCCCAAACCATACCCTTCAATACTTATCTTATTTTCCCTCAACAAATTGGCCAAGTCTTCCTTCTTGGTGTATACGCACCCATATGAATGCCTATGTACCCATCTTAGTGCCTACACTCCTAACATGTATATTCTCGTCCAACCGACGCATACGTACTCCATAATGATGCGTATGCCCCAAAACTTTCTCTTGTTTTATTCTAACCTACCCACACACATACACATCTAAAGTGATGCATACATATATATATTCATGCACGCACATACCTACAATTCCCCCTTCGATGCATATGATCTCCTTATGACATTTATGTATGTGTACCCATTTTTCCAATGTGTACGCATACACATACCCATTTTTCGACACGTATGAGTTCCTAAAGATGTCTAAACACCGCTAAAAAAGCTAGAAAAATGAAATTAAATTCAAAACATTGACAAGGAAAGATAGAGTACTCACATAGGGACCATCGGCCTTGTCCTCCGGAAGGTATTCTCGAATCCGGTCTTCTCATCTCCCATGGCTCTAAACTCTCACCATCTCTCTCATAGCTCAATCAATCACTCACAGATTAAAAGTTTAGAAGAACTCCATAACAAATGAATTAGTCGTGATTGATTTATCCCCCAAGAGGGGTATATAGGGTTATTTTGACCCATCATGATTCTCTATCACCCATTGTGATGAAAAAATGATTCTTTTAACCACCGTGGTCATTCTAACACCTTCTTCTACCCACGAGATAATTATTTTTATTAAATAATTATTTTAAAATAATTTTTCACTACGCTGGGGGCACTACATGCCACCTAGCACTCCTTTCCTCTCCCTGTGACATTTTAAAAATGTTTTGGGTGGTATTTCCTTCTACCTTCTTCTATCTAACTATTGTGATTATTATTTTTATTAAATAATGTTTTTTTGACTCGTTTTCTTCTCATCGGGCATATTTATGTTATCCCACGTCCGCCTCTTCACCTGGAGGAAATCAGTGAGATTTTGGAGATATTCTATTTTCTAAATTCTTCACCGATCAAAATTCAAAAAATTGCAAAAATCACAATCTTCCTAAAATTTCAAAATTTTTCAAAAATTTCAAAATCATAAAACATTCAAAAATTGACAAAATGAGAAAAATATTATACGCAATTTGAAACTTGTGTCTCTCACATGATAATCATCTCGTATCTTGCTTGGCATTTTCACGTGTTTTGAAACAATGACTGCAAATCATTCAACCTACAATCTTTTACAAAAGCTACGTTGTTTACTTCAGTAAATTGCTGGGGCACACTAAGTTACCCGATATTGTTTCACGGTGCACACTACTTTTTCATAGGACCCCAAGTGTCCTCGCCTCTTCCCTTACAATAATAATTTTCTTGGGGCATCATTTTTAACCCTTGTCATTTATAAAAACATTTGGGTCTAAATCTCGATAAAAAGGTATTTGTGAAATTATCTTAAACACTATTGGTTTTAGTTTGTGCATTTGTACTTATTTCCACTGTTAGATAAACTTGTTTACTTCTCTTATTACATTACATTTTGTATTTTGCATGGAGTTGGCAATTTCAGAATGAATAATTGATTGTATTATAGCTTTTCATGTCATTCTACACCTTTTTTGTATGTTTATATTTTTAGTAATGACCGATGATGGAGATTCTTAGTAGTATTATGTAATAAATTTTGTCTTACGCAATACTACACCGCGAGATAGCTTAATATCCTTTTCTCATTATAGTCTTCTATCTCCCCTCTTTCTTCTCTCTTTAAAACATTCTTCTATATTTCATTTTGGGCATCTTGTCCCTTATTATACCTATCCTATTATTTTTTGATCATCGATTGACCTATTTCATTACCCCATCGACACTCGAGGGGACATCCCTTCAACTATCTAATTTTTCTTCCACCCCTTCAAAATTTTTAGCTATTTGTGTTTGTCTACTTTCTTTTATGAAGTAAAGCATCACTCAATCCACCTCAAAGAGGGGCAAAAACAAACACATATAGTTCATCCAAAGAACTATTATTCCTAATATCGCATTAACTATCTCACTCCTTGAAAATTGATGACACCTCATCAATTAGGTCGATCTAACTCTCCTTTTATGACATTCTTTTGGTTGTATTCCTCCTATAACTGACTAACCGGGATAATATATCTTCTTATTGTTGAGTTGTGGAGCTCAATTACTTCATTTTAGCATTCAATTGGAACTTACTTTGGAAACACACGAATCGACATCAGATTAAGGGCGAGACCGACATCAGTTAGGGAAGACCAACATCGGTCAAGGGCAAGTAGGAACCAATGATGGTTAGGCGTGAACCGACGTCAGTTACATGTGTGACGAATTTTTAATTAACTCTCGAATTATATCTATTTTAGCATTAAAATAGATTTATTGATTGTAATTACATGGCTAAGTACTTGTTGGTCCGAAAATCTGTCGCTTGGGCAGACCTATGGATAAACAAGCCAACGGTGTGTAGGGGCATAGCCCTCTTTGAGTCGTGGCCAGCGAAACTCAAGTTTATTGCTATTCTACCAGCAGGAATCATGCAAGTCTCACAAATTCTGCCTTCGGGGGTTTGGGATCTCATCCCAGTAGGGGTGTTTCCAACTGTGAAAAGAAAGGAAAGGAAGAGGGGATGAAGAAAGAGCAGGTCCGAAGGGAGAAAAGAAATGAATTCCAAAGCAGAAAGGTCAGAAGGTTTATGTTTTGGGATTGGTAGTAAACAGAGCCAAACCTACTTGCATAAACGAGCAAAGCAATACTGATGATAAATAAATGACAATAAAATAGAAGCAGATCCAACAGAATAAACACACAGATCTAACTTAAGAAAGATCTAATGCACATAACACATGTATTCAGCACAAAGTCTAAATATTGTATTAATATTTTCTTCTGTTACAAAAAGCTCAAAGTCTTTTCTCCTCACTTCTATTTTTCATCTGAAAGATATTCATCCATCCATAATACAACAAGTATTGGGGTATTTATAGAAGAAGAAGAGAAAAGAAGGCAAAAAGGAGCCAACAACTTATTTACAAAGATATTTACAAAATATCTAAAAGTCATGTTGACTTTTTACAACTTGATGGATGACATCATCCCATGATGCAACATGGATGATGTCATCATTTGTATCAACATACTTCAGATATTCTCGAAAAGAAAGCCGAAGAGAGAGAGAGAGAAGAAGAAGAAGAAGAAGAAGAAGAAGAAGCTACTCGTCGTCATCCTACGGCCGAAAGGGGGTGGACTGCTTTTGTTGTTGCTCAGGTGACGAGATATGGAATTGAGAGCGGTATTCCATAAACTTGTTGATCATTGGCCCTAGCTGATCCTGGGAAGGATCCTTGTGCCTATCACTGATCGCCTCACAAGTCTCCCGCTCATCTATGAGTTTCTCGGGGAGCTTGGAGTAGTCTTTTTCCGCCTCAATGAGTAGCCCAATGAAGTCTCGGCAGGCCAGCAGGTTGTTGATAGACTCTGCGTCAAAAGTGACCTCTGGCCCTATGCCTTGAGAAATGATCTCTTTGAAGATCTGAATGGTCTCCTCAGCTTTTCTTAAAGTAAAGGAAGGAGTAAGTAACCCTGGCGACATGTTAAGAACGATTCGTTCCATTTGGTGCATCGCGTCCAGGGCTTCTTCCTTTACTTTGTCAATCTTTTCCAAGACAAATTCTAGCTGATCCACCCGGTAGTCCAGAGTGGACATGATTTTGTTGAGGGCCCTGGGATGGCCGAAGACGCCGAACTTAACTAGATCTTCGACTGAACAGTCGAACATTTGTTGGAAGGTCTCGTGCTGCAATCTAGCATGTTCCAGCTCTTCTGATATGGGCCCCGCCAATGCTTGGAGCTCTTTATTCGCCTTATTGATGTTCAAATACAAGTTAGAGAACTCGGCGATTACTTTTTCACTGTCTTTGATGATTTGGCTCCTCCAAGCGGAAACGGCCATACCCTGCTCGCCGATTTTTGCGTACTCATTAATTTTCTCCTGGCTGAGAAGCTCAGAAGTCTCGGCGGCAGTTGTGGGAGGCGCACTACCCATCTTCTGTAAGGCTTGGAGCAGATATTTGTTTTGCTCTTTCAATTGCCTTTTCTCTTCTTTTGTCTTTTGAAGCTTCTTGCAGAGGGCGTCAACTGCAGAAAGGGCTTCCCCCTGAAGGCTTTCAGAAGATGTCCCCATTGTGACTTGGGTCACAGTAAAATCTGTCGGAGACAGATCTTTTTTCTCCTTGAGGGGATTGGGATACGCGATCTCCATAACCCTCTCTCCCGCAGCACTTTGAGAGAAGCGTGTGACGGGCTTCTGCTTCTTTGCCCCCTTAGATGGGATTACAGAAAAGTCCATCGGAGCGATGGGAACTTTCCTTTTTGCGACTTAGCTGTTTTGGGAGATCCAGTGGACCTATGGGAGAAGGGCCGGAAATGGAAAAGGGGCAACTACGGTAGTGGAGGGGAAAAATGTGGAGACACGTGGAGGCGGCATGGAGAGAATAGCCAAGAAGTGCCCATGGGAGGAAGGAAACTGCAGCTGCGGAAGACATAGGAAGGGAAGGGAGCTCAGAGATGAGGGAAGAAATGGAGGAGGAAAGATCGGCGAGGGAAGAGAAGATAGACGAAGAGGCGGGGGAACAGTAGAAGAAGGGGGAGAGGACACGACCAAAGGGATGGTCGCTTGAGTCACTCGAGGAGGGGAAGGAAGAGAAGAGGAAGGGACAGAAAGGACCTCGGTTGTTGTAGCAATGCCGACATCCTGAGTGGATGGGCCTATTGGAACATCCTCTTCTACTTCTTTCTCTGGCGAAGCCAGAGTTATAACCTGTTCGGGTGCCGTGGAAGGAGGACTTGCTGGAGCTTCTTCCTGAGTGGCGCTGGATTCACCTTCTACGCCTTTGCCCTTGCCTTTAGGCTGCTGTTTGGATCGAGGAGGTGCGTTACCCAATGGGGAGGTTGTGAAATCAACCCCGAGGTAGATTAACCCATTCATCCGGCACCAATGCTCTGTTCTGCGCAGAGTCTCCTTAACCCTCTCCTCAATCGTCTGAGGTGCCTTAGTTCTATCAATAGCTGGAAAAGGCCAATTGTCCCCATCTGTGTTAGTATATACTTGGTCTATTTCATCTTCCGTAGTCTGGAAGCCTTTGGGGACAATTGCTACCCCATATTGGATGATTTCTGCCAAGGCTAAGCGAGAATGATCCTTTCTCCTGAGCTCAACCTCATGGATGATGTCGATGTAGATGTCCTCGATCTGGGGGACGTGGATTGGATCAAGTTTCACCCTTGGCAGAAAATTCCTTGGGTCGAAGGTAGGCCTGGCTGGGAAATCATGTCTCAAATTAAGCAGCTCCAGCTCTGCGAACATGTCCTTTGCCTTGTGGTGGGTAAGGCATGTATATCGGCCTACTGTGAGGGGGAAAGGAGTTCCACCCTTCTTTCTTTTGAGGCACTTCTCGTGATATGTGATCAGCTGTCTTGATAGCTCCAGCAAAATCAGCTTAGGCCCAGCATACCTCGGCAGTCAGGTCGGCTCTCCCAAGAAGTTGGCTGCCCTCAGATAGGTGAATGTGGGAAACCCCAGGGTGAACAAGGCCCCCATTTCTCGGTAGCTGCCACTATGCTTTTGGTCGTGTGACCGTAAGTCATATTCGGCCTCAACAGGCAGATGATGTGATAGAAAAACACATCATTAATCTTTGTGAACTGAGAGATGCTATTCTCCAGCCTCAATTCTAGGTAGTACTCATATATTTTGACCTGGGGCCAAACTCCACTTCGCATCAGGCCTGGGTAGTCTCTCTCTGACATTGCAGCGTAGACAACATAGGAGTTCATATAGAATCTTCCCGTTGTAAGAAATTGTTGAAGCTGTTCAGAGATTGTGCTGCTTATTATTTCTCCCCAGCAAAAGCGCTGATCGGGCACGTTCTTGTTCATGGTCTCTAAGTATCGCAGCATCCATTTATGGAAAAAGTGGGCATCAGGAAGCCCAAACACTCTGCTCAGGAATGTGATAGTGTCGCTGAGCTCCTCTGAGAAGTCGCTGCGGTGGATGGTTTGAGGCCATCGGGTCACCACCTTTTTATTTTTCAAATAGACCTCATTCATCAGCTGCATACACTGATCTTCGTTATCATCCCAGGCCTTAATACAATCCTCTCGGCTGACGGCCACAAAGTGCCGGTGATGAGGGATGCCGAGTATTATTTCGAAGTGGCGGGCAGTGAGGTTAATGATGACCTCGCCCTTGTCATTCACGACACACCTTGTGTCCTTGTTGTAGCACCAGGCGATCACCATCATGAATTCATTGTTGATGGTGCTGACTGGGATTCCCCCAGTGAAGTGTAGGGCACTACCTATCAGTTTGTCCATCCATGGAATTCTCGTTACCTTCTGAGTTCTGACCCAGAATTCCTCCATATCAATGTGACCCAACTCTGAGTCCCTGATATCTAGGTCGCATTCGGCCTGGGAGTCAGGCATCCTGACCCTCTGATACTTGTATTTCATCTCTTCTTCTGTAAGTTTGGCCTTGCCTTTGGATTTGGTAGGTCTCCTGCTTGATGTAGACATATGTTCTTTTGAGCTTAGTTGCTGATCTGCACGAAGAAGAAGCGAGACCCAATCCAAAAAGGTTGTATTAGCCATTTGATCTTCCATTGAAATGTTAACAGAAGAAAGAGTTAGTGATTTTGAGGCTCAGGGCGCAGGGCGCATGAAAGCTGCAGCTTACAGGGCTAAATAGGTAAGGCACACAGAAAAGAGGTGTTGCAAAGGTTAAATCAGCGCCAAAGGTTTTAAAGGGCGCATGGAGATTTGGTGTTACATAGAGACAGGATGCGCCACAGGCGCATAAATCGTTCATGTTGCATGGGAAATGGGCGCGCCAAAGGTGCATGTACCTTTTGTGTAACATGAACTTTTCATGTGCCAAAGGCAACTTGGCGCGGCGCATGGAGGGTTTACATGACATGAATGTTTTTGTGACGAGGAAAGCGCCTGCGCTTTATAACTTCATACTTGGCATGATTAAGCTGGTGTTGCGCAGATGCGGGGTGCGCCAAAGGGGCGCATGTTTATGCGATGCAACAAGGAAGGTTGGTGCGCCAAAGAGGGCGCAAGGCTAGCGCTTGCAGCATGTGAAGGAGGCGCGCCTTGGGGGCGCAAAGTTTTGATGCAACAGGCGTGATGGGTGCGCCATTGGCACGGATTTTATTCATGTTGCGAGGGGGACAGATGCGCCAAAGGCGCAACTGTTTTTGATGTTGCAGGTCATGCCGATGCGCCAAAGGGAAAAATCTTTTCTTTTTCTCCATTTCTCTCTTTCTTTTGCAGGGTTATTTGGGAAATAAAATGGTTTAATCAAAAGGGATTTAAACCATGCTTTTAGAACAACTTCCCTTACCAAAGAGATCTGGAAAGAGGGGAGGAAAATGGAAAGGTAGCAAAGGGGGCTAGATCAATATTTCAATATTTCCAAACTAAAACCAGACCACCAAGCACACAAAGAACCAAAAACGTAAAACGCACGAGAGAGATAAGAACCTCTTACCGGATAAATAGTAAAAATGTGCACACGGGTCCACAACGTGTTGAAAATGACATGGCGGTCTTTGAGCAGCTCGAGAGAATAGAAATCACGTGTTTTTGCGTCTGGTGACAATGACATTTGCAGGCGCGCAAATACATATATATATATGAGTCAGCAATAAATGCGCCACCAACTTTGTAAAGGGCACATGAAAGTTGCTGTCGACATAGGAAAGCATGCGCCCTTTGGCGCATGAAAGCATCTGCCAGCATGGAACTAAGTGCGCCCTTTGGCGCACCAAAAGTGGTGTCGACATGATATTATGTGCGCCTTTGGCGCACCAAAAAGTGGCGCAACAAAGGGGTTGCTAACACGAAGGCGCATGCACCTTGGCGCACGCAGGGAAGACTCAACATATCAAGGCGCACCAAAAGGTGTGTTGACACAATAAAATACGCGCCAAAGGTTTTAAAGGGGGCGCACCAAAAAGTGATGTTACACAATTCCATGCGCCCAACCAAAAAGACCAAAAATACTAAGTTCGGAAAACCAGATTTCCCGGAAAAGGGATTTTGCAACGTTCCGAACGCAAGGGATCCCTAATGAGGGATCGGAACAAAATTTTCGGTATGGTTATCGGTAAAATTTCCCTTGTCAATTTTACGGGATAACAGCTGGCTCTTTCTGGGGACTATCCCTGAGCAAACTTGGGGGTAGAGAATCCCAGATCTCATGTGCCTATCCATTGGGTAACAGAGTCAAAAACAAGGGCGACCAGAGGGAAGAGCAAAGGAAACACAACAAACCGAAAGCAAACACACAACGAAAACAAACACACAACAAAAGCAAACTGTACAAAGAAGAGAGCAAGCTCTACTTCTTGAAAATTTTCAGATGTTGCCCGCTATAAGGAAGCGGGAGCTCGGTTCCATCCAGATATGAGAGATAGAAACTATTCTCTCCATTGAGCTACTTGATCTTGAAGGGCCCTCTCCACAGGGAATCAAACTTTCCGTGCATGCCCTTTGGCTCTCTTCGCTTGTCCCACAGAAGGACGAGGTCCCCTACTTGGAAATCCCTTTGCTTAGTCTTTTTATCGAATAATCTCTTGACTTGATTCTGATGTTCGGTGATCCTGTCGACCACTCTTATTCTCTTTTCTTCGAGCTCTGTCAAATACATAATTCTCTTTTCAAGAGAATTTTGGAAAGTTTCATCTTCGATAGCTCGTGCCAAGCGCAGAGCAGGAAGTTCCAGCGAGAATGGGAAGCTCGGCATCAGTGCCATATAACACTTGAAAAGGTGACATGCCGAGAGACCTCTTGGGAGTAATACGATCGGCCCACAAAGCGTCGTACAAAGACTTGTGCCACATTTGTTGATTCTCATCCACCAATTTTCGTATGATGGTCACCAAGTTCTTGTTACTGGATTCCGCCTGACCATTTCCCTGAGGGTAATAATCTGAGGCGTGAGCCAAAGTTATCCCATATTCATAGCAAAAACTAATAACTTCCCATGAGGAGAAGTTAGAAGCATTATCAGCAACAATTTTGTTTGGAACGCCAAACCTGACAATGATATTTTCTTTAATGAAATTACAAACCACCTCAGAAGTGGCATGCTTGACAGGTATGGCTTCCACCCACTTGGTGAAGTAATCCATTGCTGTAAGGACATAGCTATGTCTGACACTCGATTGAGGATTGAGTGCACCAATAAAATCAATTCCCCATTGCCTGAATGGTTCGTTGACAATAACCGGCCTTAGGGGAAAGGCAGCCAACTTGGGCTTGCCGACGAATTGCTGGCAAGGTTCACACTTTGCCACCCAGGTGGCTGTATCTTGGAAGAGCGTCGGCCAATAGTACCTGGCTCGGATGATCTTATGTGCTATCACGAGGAAGAGAAATGACCCCCACAGGCTGAATTATGAAAACTTTCGAGTAACTTTACCTGTTGTGGTTTGTCAACACATCGCAAAAAGACGCCATCTATCCCACGTTTATATAAACCGTCATCCTAGATGACATATTTAGCTTCTCTGAGCTTTATAGTGCGCTTCTCCTTTGCAGTTAGGTGCATTGGGCATTCATTGTAGGTGAGGAAGAAAGTGATATCGGAATACCATTCATCACTAGTCGCAACAAATAGGACCAGAGGCAAATAAATCGGGTTTTCCAGCCGGTCCTGTGCTTCATCGGTGTAGTCACTCCTTTCCTCAGGGTTTTCTGAATCTTTGTTTTCAGCCATAAGCTGACATAGGCCCTTGCCCCTCACCAGCTTGGTTGGTTTAATATCCAGGTCATACTCCTGGACCTTTGCGATCCAATTTCCTCGCAAGCTTCCTAACTCCTGTTGAGTTAGAATTGATTTCACCGCCGTGTCAGGGACCAGCACCACCGTATGAGAGTTTAGAATGTAATACCTAAAATTCTTCACTGCTTTGACAACGGCGAAGGCATGCTTTTCCAGTTGAGACATTTTTAGTTCGTGAGGCTTGAGGGGAGAGCTCATGAATGCAATCGGAGATTCAACATCCTCCGAATTCTTTTGCATCAAGATTGCGGACACAGTATGCTCAGATGCGTAACTATACATGATGAAGTCCTTGGAGAAATCGGGACATACCAGGACTGGTGCATGAGCAACGAAGCTTTTATTTCTTCAAATGACCTTTTCCCTTCTTCGCTCCATCTGAAAGTTGGTGACCCCTTCATCATGTTCAATATGTGACGAGTCTTTTCAGCAAAGTCAGGAACAAAACGCCTGAGAAAGTTCACCTTTCCGAAGAAAGAATGAACACCAGTCTTGCTTGTAGGCAGAGTAAGGCTTTGAATAGCCTTAACTCTTTCAGTATCTATCTTTGTTCCTTCTTTGCTAACCACATGCCCTAGCAACTTTCCTTCCGTGACTCCAAAAACAGACTTTTTTGGGTTTAGGGAAATCCCATGTTCTCGGCACCTGGCCAATACTTGCTCCAAATGATCACAATGATCATTTCGTTGTTTAGAGAACATGGTTAAGTCATCTAGATAAACCACAATGACTTTCCCCATCATACCTTTGAATGTAAAATCCATGGCCCGCTGAAAAGTGGCGCCAGCATTAGTTAGGCCAAAAGGCATCCTGCTGTAGGCAAATGTACCCCAGGGAGTAGTGAATGCTGTTTTAAATTGATCTTCAGTGAAACCTCAATCTGGTTGTAGCCTGAAAAACCATCAAGCATGGACAACATCTCTGACCCAGTTACTGCTTGTAGAACTTGATCCATTATCGGAAGTGGGTAGTTGTCTTTCAAGGAAGCCTGATTCAAATTGCGAAAGTCTATGCATATGCGTATCTCGCCATTTTTCTTGTGCACTGGCACAATATTTGCTACCCAAGTACTGTGATGGATAGGAAAGATGATTCTCGCATCCAGCATCTTCTGAATTTCGGCCTGGATAGTACCCGAGATCTTAGGATTATAGTGCCTCTGCTTCTGGCGAAAGGCTTTGACATCTTCTTTCAATAGGATGTCATGCTGAACGTCCTTTGGCTTAAAAGACTTTAGATCGGCATAGGACCATGCCAACACATCCATATATTTCTTCAGCAACTTGACAAATTTCCGCTTCTCTTCAGGCATGCAACATTTTCCAATGTTCACAAATTGTGGGTGCTCTACCGAACCTATATTGACCGGTTCGGTTTCTGGGGATGAGTCAGGGTTATCTCGCCTCTTCTTTTTCACAAAACGGTCATGCCTGTCGAACAACCACTCCAGAGAAACCAGGCCCTTTGGGATTTTATTTCCTTTGAGCTGACATATGCCGTCGTTCCCTTCAGATTCATCGTCTTGATCGGTGACTGATTCACGGCAAGTGGAAGTAGATCCTTCAAAGTGCAATTCTTTAAAATTTTCCGCCTTCTCTAGAAAGGCAATGAGTTGATTATCATCGTTGAATACTTGCAGTCTTTGAGAATTGTCTAGCATGCTCGGCGGAAAACCACCTCAATGGTGTATTTGTTTGTTTTCAAACCTGGGTGAGGAAGCATGAGGGATGCTGAAACAGCCAATGAATCGGCCATGTCATTTTGGGCTCTTGGAATGGATTCAATCGAAAAAGCATCAAACTCTTCAATGCTTGTCCCATACCGCATTACGGTAATGCCTGAGCCTTTCATTCTTCACTTGGTAAATCCTTTTAACTTGATTCACAACTAGCTCCGCATCGCCTTGCACTTTCAGATTCTTAATCCCTCTTTCTTTTGTGGCTTGCATGCCAAGTAACAAAGATTCATACTCAGCAGTATTATTTGTGTTAAAAAACTGCAACTTGAAAGAGAGAGGAATGACTTCTTCCTCGGGAGATATTAGCATGGCTCCGGCGCCGCATCCGCTGGTTGCACAGCTGCCATCGAACTGCAAGGTCCAGATCTTATTAAGATCTCCTTCTTGAACGAGAACAACCATTTTATCAGACTCGGTAGACAAGAAATAGTTCCCCATCCCTGATGATTCAAAAAGGATTTGGGCTTTGGGGTCCTCAGAGCTCGTAACCAAGTACTTCTTTTGTGATTCCGGCTCCAAAGTCTACATTACACCTTTGACGGGAATTCTAGCTTTAGACCAATCCATATGAATTTCCCCACCAACTTCGCTGCAAAAGCTTCTTCCCAGCAAAATTTCGTAGGCTGCCGGAATGTCAGCAATGAGAACTGTCATCTTTACTCTCTTTTCTGGGAATGCCGCAAACGCAAATTACGCGTCTTTGATTTGGCCAATCAACGGAACCTGCTTGGTTTCCAAGGAATAACATCTACCAAAAGGCTTGGTAAGAGTGAGGCCCAAAGCATGGGCGACTTTTTCCGGCATGACGTTATCAGAAGCCCCGGAATCAATTATGCAGTTACTCAACTTGTGACCATTGATTAGGAGGGAGAGATAGAAAGGCTCTATCTTTCCTGATGCCGATGTTGAAGCAACATTTATGTGGGATTCAGGGGGAGTGGAAAGGATTCCTTTTGGGGAAACCTGCTTAGATACAACAGCTTGACTTTGAATATACTTGGTCAATCTTACAAGTTGTTCAGGATTTGACTGAAGATACTCAGCTTCAGACATTTGGATCTTGGTCTTTTTTGCATGATCTATGATATCAAATGCGGCCAAGGGTTGCATTGGTGAAGGAATGAGTCCCTCACTTCGCGATGGTGGAATAGGATTACTGGTCTTGATAGGAACATGAGAGGACTGATTTGGAGGAGAGATGGGGGGAAAAGATTTCCTTGTAAAAGACTTGCCAGGGAGTTGAGTAGGAAGAGGATTACCTCTTTTAACAATGATCGGAGGCGCGTTTGTCACAACCTTCTCTTACTGGACATGGGCAGCAACTTCCGCTTCTTTTCCTTGCGAGTGAGTAAAAACAGCGTATGACTGTCCGCTTGCATATCCCTGGGTACCCTCTTCTTCATCAGATTCTTCCTCATCAAATTCCATATACCCGATAGTAGAGTCGCCAGTCGGTTCACCGACATCTTGATCATCTTCGCCCTGAGATGAAGGTTCTTCATAATACTGCTCTTCTTCTTCGATTTCGGCCAGAGCGTTGACCGGAGGAGCCTCAAGCGCCAACCGCGGAGCAGTTGCGGGTAAGCGCGGCCTTTGTGAAACATTGTTAGGAACGAAATTCCTCCGCGGAATATCCCGGTATGAGGAATCGGGAGGCTGGGCCAACTCTTTCTTTAATGCAAGCAAGCCATTCGCCATCTTTTGAAAGGCTGGATCAGACGAAGTAGTGGGCGAAGGGCCCAAAGATTTAGGCTTGGATGATTCCTTTTTCAATTCGCCAGATATTATCAAATTATCTTCTATTCGAATGGCAGCGGCTTGGGTGAGAATCAAGGTGGCCACTCGTTCTTGAAGGAGCAAGAAACTAACTTTTGAGCTCATAGCGTTTACGAAGAAACACTTTTGATTTTCTGGTGTTGGAAGCATGGCAACAGGGACACGATTGATTAATGCATTGAACCTAGCGATAAAATCGCGCATGGTTTCATTTGCCTCTTTCTTCAGGTGAGTGATCCGTGATAATAATGCAAATGCATCTTCTGAAGGTTTGTACCTGTCTTCAAAAGCATCTCGCAAGGTGGCCCAACTCGTAATAGATCCGGCCGGCAAATGCTGAAACCATTTAGCTGCGGGCCCTTGTAGAGTTTCCAGAAAAAGGCGAACCGACACATCCTCGTGAGTTACATCTAGGATACTGCATGACATAATGAATGTAGATATGTGGGAATCCGTGCTTTGATTTCCGCTCCCATCGAATTTAGGAAAATTCTTTCGGTTTCCGTGAGGGAGTGCGTGAACTGGATGTGGTAAAGCCAAGGGACCCATAGCATTTCCCCATGGTACCGCCATTTGAAAAGCTGGAAAAAGAACACAGTGCCGAAGCATGGTTCCACCGAGCACTGGCGCTACAAAGGGATGTGGATGCCCCTTGCGAAAGATGTTTCCTCCGTGGAGGTGAGACACTCCTGGATGACCGGTCGGTCAAGCTTAGCATTGAAAAACGTGCCGGTGTTACACTGAAATCGTGCCTTTGAAGCAAATCGAAAATAGGATCGACTTCTCCACGAGCTCTTCGCTACGCGTAAAGGGTTCACTTGCCAGTGTGTCTTTCCGATCTAGCGATTTTGTAGCGCGGGTTCAAACTTTCTTTTTGGTTGTACTCGCTGATTTTCTAGCTTTTCTGTAAAAACCAGCAGCATTACTTTTCTAAATATTTAAAACTATCCTCTTCAGAAAACCGATTGCGGTTAATGACAAATAACAGCGAGGATAAAAAGGCAGAGATGATTAGTAAGCTGATTTTCGGATCTAATTTTGACTTCTTTTAAAGGGTTTCAAACTTTTGGCAAATAGTCAAAAACTCAGATCTATGGCAAGAAACTGATTTTTATAAAAACTCAGCGAACTAAAGGTCTCCAACTAGGCCAGATCTATGGATCTCAGAAGAATTTTTTTAATTTGAGTTACTTTTGCAAAATTTTGGATTTTTGACAAAATGTGCAGATTTGCAAACAGGCAGCAATTTTCTTATTTTTCTGATTTTCTATCCTACCACCATCATAGATCTGATAGATCTATTCGATCCCCAGCGGAGTCGCCAAAAACTGTTGGTCCGAAAATCTGTCGCTTGGGCAGATCTATGGATAAACGAGCCAACAGTGTGTAGGGCATAGCCCCTCTTTGAGTCAGCAAAGCGAAACTGGTTTATTGCTATTCTACCAGCAGGAATCTGTGCAAGTCTCACAAATTACCTTCGGGGTTTGGGATCTCATCCCAGTAGGGGTGTTTCCGACTGTGAAAAGAAAGGAAAGGAAGAGGGGATGAAGAAAGAGCAGGTCCGAAGGGAGAAAAGAAATGAATTCCAAAGCAGAAAGGTCAGAAGGTTTATGTTTTGGGATTGGTAGTAAACAGAGCCAAACCTACTTGCATAAATGAGCAAAGCAATACTGATGATGAATAAATGACAATAAAACAGAAGCAGATCCAACAGAATAAACACACAGATCTAACTTAAGAAAGATCTAATGCACATAACACATGTATTCAGCACAAAGTCTAAATATTGTATTAATATTTTTCTTCTGTTACAAAAAGCTCAAAGTCTTTTTCCTCACTTCTATTTTTCATCTGAAAGATATTCATCCATCCATAATACAACAAGTATTGGGGTATTTATAGAAGAAGAAGAGAAAAGAAGGCAAAAAGGAGCCAACAACTTATTTACAAAGATATTTACAAAATATCTAAAAGTCATGTTGACTTTTTACAACTTGATGGATGACATCATCCCATGATGCAACATGGATGATGTCATCATTTGTATCAACATACTTCAGATATTCTCGAAAAGAAAGCCGAAGAAGAGAGAGAGAGAAGAAGAAGAAGAAGAAGAAGAAGAAGCTACTCATCGTCGTCATCCTGCGGCCGAAAGGGGGTGGACTGCTTTTGTTGTTGCTCAGGTGACGAGATATGGAATTGAGAGCGGTATTCCATAAACTTGTTGATCATTGGCCCTAGCTGATCCTGGGAAGGATCCTTGTGCCTATCACCGATCGCCTCACAAGTCTCCCACTCATCTATGAGTTTCTCGGGAGCTTGGAGTAGTCTTTTTCCACCTCAATGAGTAGCCCAATGAAGTCTCGGCAAGCCAAAGGCAGGTTATTGATAGACTCTAGTCAAAAGTGACCTCGGCCCTACGCCTTGAGAAATGATCTCTTTGAAGATCCGAATGGTCTCCTCACTTTTCTTAAAGTAAAGGAAGGAGTAAGTAACCACGGCGACATGTTAAGAACGATTCGCTCCATTTGGTGCATCGTGTCTGTGGCTTCTTCCTTTACTTTGTCAATCTTTTCCAAGACAAATTCTAGCTGATCCACCCGGTAGTCCAGAGTGGACATGATTTTGTTGAGGGCCCTGGGATGGCCGAAGACGCCGAACTTAACCAGATCTTCGACTGAACAGTCGAACATTTGTTGGAAGGTCTCGTGCTGCAGTCTAGCATGTTCCAGCTCTTCTGATATGGGCCCCGCTAACGCTTGGAGCTCTTTATTCACCTTATTGATGTTCAAATACAAGTTAGAGAACTCGGCGATTACTTTTTCACTGTCTTTGATGATTTGGCTCCTCCAAGCGGAAACGGCCATACCCTGCTCGCCGATTTTCACGTACTCATTAATTTTCTCCTGGCTGAGAAGCTCAGAAGTCTCGGCGGTAGTTGTGGGAGGCGCACTACCCATCTTCTGTAAGGCTTGGAGCAGATATTTGTTTTGCTCTTTCAATTGCCTTTTCTCTTCTTTTGTCTTTTGAAGCTTCTTGCAGAGGGCGTCAACCGCAGAAAGGGCTTCCCCCTGAAGGCTTTCAGAAGATGTCCCCATTGTGACTTGGGTCACAGTAAAATCTGTCGGAGACAGATCTTTTTTCTCCTTGAGGGGATTGGGATACGCGATCTCCATAACCCTCTCTCCGCAAAGACACTTTAAGAGAAGTGTGTGACGGCTTCGCTTCTTTGCCCCCTTAGATGGGATTACGAGAAAAGTCCATCGAGCGATGGGAACTTTCCTTTTTTGCGACTTAGTCTGGGGAGATCCAGGCTGGACCTATGGGAGAAGGGCCGGAAATGGAAAAGGGGGCAGCTACAGTAGTGGAGGGGAAAAATGTGGAGACACGTGGAGGTGGCATGGAGAGAATAGCCGAAGAAGTGCCCACGGGAGGAAGGGAAACTGCAGCTGCGGAAGACATAGGAAGGGAAGGGAGCTCAGAGATGAGGGAAGAAATGGAGGAGGAAAGATCGGCGAGGGAAGAGAAGATAGACGAAGAGGCGGGGGGAACAGTAGAAGAAGGGGGAGAGGACACGACCAAAGGGATGGTCACTTGAGTCACTCGAGGAGGGGAAGGAAGAGAAGAGGAAGGGACAGAAAGGACCTCGGTTGTTGTAGCAATGCCGACATCCTGAGTGGATGGGCCTATTGGAACATCCTCTTCTACTTCTTTCTCTGGCGAAGCCAGAGTTATAACCTGTTCGGGTGCCGTGGAAGGAGGACTTGCTGGAGCTTCTTCCTGAGTGGTGCTGATTCACCCTCTATGCCTTTGCCCTTGCCTTTAGGCTGCTGTTTGGATCGAGGAGGTGTGTTACCCAATGGGGAGGTTGTGAAATCAACCCCGAGGTAGATTAACCCGTTCATCCGGCACCAATGCTCTGTTCTGCGCAGAGTCTCCTTAACCCTCTCCTCAATCATCTGAGGTGCCTTAGTTCTATCAATAGCTGGAAAAGGCCAATTGTCCCCATCCGTGTTAGTATATACTTGGTCTATTTCATCTTCCATAGTCTGGAAGCCTTTGGGGACAATTACTACCCCATATTGGATGATTTCTGCCAAGGCTAAGCGAGAATGATCCTTTCTCCTGAGCTCAACCTCATGGATGATGTCGATGTAGATGTCCTCGATCTGGGGGACGTGGATTGGATCAAGTTTCGCCCTTGGCAGACAATTCCTTGGGTCGAAGGTAGGCCTGGCCGGGAAATCATGTCTCAAATTAAGCAGCTCCAGCTCTGCGAACATGTCCTTTGCCTTGTGGTGGGTAAGGCATGTATATCGGCCTACTGTGAGGGGGAAAGGAGTTCCACCCTTCTTTCTTTTGAGGCACTTCTCGTGATATGTGATCAGCTGTCTTGACACTCCAAAGAAAATCATTTTAGGCCCAAAGATACCTCGGCGGGCATCTTGGCTCTCCCAAGAAGTTGGCTGCCCTCAGATAGGTGAATGTGGGAAACTGGGTGAACAAGGCCCCCCATTTCTCAGTAGCTGCCACTATGCTTTTGGTCGTGCGACCGTAAGTCATATTCGGCCTCAACAGTAGATGATGTGATAGAAAAACACATCATTAATCTTTGTGAACTGAGAGATGCTATTCTCCAGCCTCAATTCTGGGTAGTACTCATATATTTTGACTGGGCCAAACTCCACTTCGCATCAGGCCTGGGTAGTCTCTCTCTGATGCTGCAGCGTAGACAACATAGGAGTTCATATAGAATCTTCCCGTTGTAAGAAATTGTTGAAGCTGCTCAGAGATTGTGCTGCTTATTATTTCTCCCCAGCAAAAGCGCTGATCGGGCACGTTCTTGTTCATGGTCTCTAAGTATCGCAGCATCCATTTATGGAAAAAGTGGGCGTCAGGAAGCCCAAACACTCTGCTCAGGAATGTGATAGTGTCGCTGAGCTCCTCTGAGAAGTCGCTGCGGTGGATGGTTTGAGGCCATCGGGTCACCACCTTTTTATTTTTCAAATAGACCTCATTCATCACCGCATACATACATCGATCTTCGTTATCATCCTGTGCCTTAATACAATCCTCTCGGCTGACGGCCACAAAGTGCCGGTGATGAGGGATGCCGAGTATTATTTCAAAGTGGCGGGCAGTGAGGTTAATGATGACCTCGCCCTTGTCATTCACGACACACCTTGTGTCCTTGTTGTAGCACCGGGTGATCACCATCATGAATTCATTGTTGATGGTGCTGACTGGGATTCCCCCAGCGAAGTGTAGGGCACTGCCTATCAGTTTGTCCATCCATGGACTTCTCGTTACCTTCTGAGTTCTGACCCAGAATTCCTCCATATCAATGTGACCCAACTCTGAGTCCCTGATATCTAGGTCGCATTCGGCCTGGGAGTCAGGCATCCTGACCCTCTGATACTTGTATTTCATCTCTTCTTCTGTAAGTTTGGCCTTGCCTTTGGATTTGGTAGGTCTCCTGCTTGATGTAGACATATGTTCTTTTGAGCTTAGTTGCTGATCTGCACGAAGAAGAAGCGAGACCCAATCCAAAAAGGTTGTATTATCCATTTGACATTCCATTGAAATGTTAACAGAAGAAAGAGTTAGTGATTTTGAGGCTCAGGGCGCAGGGCACATGAAAGCTGCAGCTTACAGGGCTAAATAGGTAAGGTGCACAGAAAAGAGATGTTGCAAAGGTTAAATCAGCGCCAAAGGTTTTAAAGGGCGCATGGAGATTTGGTGTTACATAGAGATAGGATGCGCCACAGGCGTATAAATCATTCATGTTGCATGGGAAATGGGTGCGCCAAAGGTGCATGTACCTTTGTGTAACATGAAATTTTCGTGTGCCAAAGGCAGCTTGACGCGGCGCATGGAGGGTTTACATGACATGAATGTTTTTGTGATGAGGAAAGTGCTTGCGCTTTTATAACTTCATACTTAAGCCGGTGTTGATGCGGGGGTGCGCCAAAGGGGCATGTTTATGCGATGCAACAAGGAAGGTTGGTGCGAAAGAGGGCGCAAGGCTAGTGCTTGCAGCATGTGAAGGAGGCGCGCCTTGAGGGCGCAAAGTTTTTTGATGCAACAGCGGATGATGGGTGCGCCATTGGCGTGGATTTTATTCATGTTGCGAGGGGGACAGATGCGCCAAAGGCGCAACTGTTTTGATGTTGCAGTTGTCTTTGATATGCGCCAAAGGGAAAAACAGTCTTCTTTTTCTCCATTTCTCTCTCTTCTTTTGCAGGGTTATTTGGGAAATAAAATGGTTTAATCAAAAGGGATTTAAACCATGCTTTTTAGAACAACTTCCCTTACCAGCAGATCTGGAAAGAGGGGGAGGAAAATGGAAAGATAGCAAAAGGGGGGCTAGATCAATATTTCAATATTTCCAAACTAAAACCAGACCACCAAGCACACAAAGAACCAAAAACGTAAAACGCATGAGAGAGATAAGAACCTCTTACCGGATAAATAGTAAAAACGTGCACACGGGTCCACAACGCGTTGAAAACGACAGGCAGGCGAGTCTTGTGCGGCAGCTCGAGAATAGAAATGACGTGTTTTTGCGTGCTGTGACAATGACATTTGTAGGCGCACAAATAAATACATATATATATATATATATATATATATATATATATATATATATATATATATATATGAGTCAGCAATAAATGCGCCACCAACTTTGCAAAGGGCGCATGAAAGTTGCTGTCGACATAGGAAAGCATGTGCCCTTTGGCGCATGAAAGCATCTGACTAGCATGGAACTAAGCGCACCCTTTGGCGCACCAAAAGTGGTGTCAACATGATATTATGTGCGCCTTTGGCGCACCAAAAAGTGGCGCAACAAAGGGGTTGCTAACACGAAGGCGCATGCGCCTTGGCGCACGCAGGGAAGACTCAACATATCAAGGTGCACCAAAAGGTGTGTTGACACAATAAAATACGCGCCAAAGTTTTTAAAGGGGGTGCACCAAAAAGTGATGTTACATAGCAATTCCATGCGCCCAACCAAAAAGACCAAAAATGACTAAGTTCGGAAAACCAGATTTCCCAGAAAAGGGATTTTGCAACGTTCCGAACACAAGGGATCCCTAATGAGGGATTGGAACAAAATTTTCGGTATGGTTATCGGTAAAATTGCCCTTGTCAATTTTACGGGATAACAAATACCCTAAGTCTATAAATGACTATATAAGCACAAAGCTAGGGTTTAGAAGTAATGATAAAACACGAATTAGAAAGAACTTGAAAAAGATTTGTGAGAGAGAATTATTGGTGGTAGAAAAAAATCTTGAAGGAAGAAAATATTGAACATCTGAGAGGTGTGGAAGATTGTAAATCTTCATTGTATATCTTGTCAAAGCTTTGGATAATAGATTGACTTGTTTCTTAGTGGACGTAGCCCACAATGGGTGAACCACATTAAATCTGGTGTTGATTTATGTCTCTTGTTTTGTATATTTCTTCTGGTAGAATATCCACTTTTATTGATATGTATGCTTAGATCTCGATATATTGTTCGTACAACCAATGTGGTAACCACAATAACTCGGTATTAGAGCTTTGTTTAAGGGTTTTGTGTGATGATAGATTTACTCATAGATGATTTTATGATTGAGTGGGAGATACAACAATGGTAGAAGATAATAAATACACTAGAGAGAAATTTGATCAATGAAATTATCAATTATGGAAGATGCACGATTGAGGATGATTTGTATTAAAGAGATTTGTACTTATCGTTGAATGAGAAGTCTAGACCTATGAAGATGACTGATGAAGAATGAAAGATTCTTGATGACGAAAGGATTTGGAATCTATAAGATTGAGCTGGTAGCATCTGTGGCTTCCAATATTATAGAAACTTCTATGGTAGACTTAATAAAATATCTTGCTAATTTATATGAAAAACCTAGTGCTTCAAATAAAGTTAATTTGATGAAAAAACTATTTAGTTCTAAGATGTATGAAGGTGAATCTACCTCTAGTCATTTGAATGATTTCCGATCTAATGTAAATTAGTTAAAATCGATTGATATACCATTTGATGATGAAGTAAAAACACTTTTATTCTTATGTTCTTTTCCCCGATAGTTACGACAACTTGGTAATGGCTTTTAGTAATACAACATCTATTAATAATATTTTGAAGTTTGATGATGTGGTTAGTATAATATTGAATGAAGAAATTCACAGGAAGAGTATAGAGGAAAAAACTTCTAGAAATTCTTTGAATGTAGAAATTAGGGGCAGACATAAGGAGAGATCTAAGAGTAAGAGTAATGGGAAATCAAAGTCAAGGGAAAGCATATCTAAATCCGAGGTAAGGGAATTACTTGTTGGAAATGTGGAAAGAAAGGACATGTCCGAAAGATTGTTGGTCAAAGGATAAAGAGAATCAACAACCGACAAAGGTAAAGAGGAGAATATTACTTCATCGTAAGGTAATGCAAGATGCTCTTATTCTTTCTTTGGACAATAGAATTGAATCATGGTTTTAGATTCAAGAGCTTCTTTCCATGTAACCCTAATAAGGGTTATTTCAGAAATTATGTCTAGGGTAATTATGGGCATGTTTATTTGGGTGATGATAAATCTTGCGGTATTACTAGTAAAGGAAGTTCATCTAAAATTGTAGAATGGAAATACAAGGGTTTTGAAAGATGTGAGGCATGTACCAAGCCTCAAAAGGAATCTTATTTTTGTAGGGCAACTAGGTGAATCTGTTGTTACATGGTTACTTTACAGAGACTCTTGGAAAGTCACCAAGGGTGCTTTTGTTGTGGAAAGAGGTAAGAAGGTAGAAACATTATACTTATTTACTTGTATTATTGATTCCTTTTCTACGCATTATATACTTCAAATTCGATGCATGCATGTGGCATAATCGATTGGGTCATATGAGTAAAAAGAAATGTAGATCTTAAAGGCTAAGGGTAAGTTATCAGATTTGAAAGATTTACATCTTGATTTCTATGAGCATTGTATCTTTAGAAAGAAAAAGAGAGTGAGATTTCTCAAATTTAGGGCAACTAAGAAGAAGCAAAAATTGGAGCTTGTACACTCACATGTGTGGGGACCAGATCGTCACTTCTCATGGAGGATCCAAGTATTATGTTACTTTTATTGATGATACTATAAGAAAGGTATGAGTTTATTGTATTAAATGTAAATCTGAAGTTTTTGAGACTTTTAAAATATAGAAAGACCTTATTGAGAATGAATCAAATTATAAGTTAAAGTGCCTTAGATTTGACATTGGTGGTGAATACTATAGCAAGGCTTTCAATGATTATTGTTCATTTGAATGGGATACGTAGAGAAAGAATGATTCTAAGAACAACACAAGAGAATGGTGTTTCGCAGAAAGAATGAACATGACAATCATAGAACATGCTAGAAGTATGAGGATACATTCTAATTTCCTTGTAGTTTTGGGCAGAAGAAGTTGATACATCGGTTTATTTGATTAACCGTGGCCCTTCAAGTTCAATAGATGGAGGAATACTAGAGGAATCTTAGACTAGAAAAGAGGTAGATCTTTCTTTTCTTAAAGTTTTTGGTTCAGAAGCTTTTGTGCATGTTGATAAGGAAAATAGAAAAAAATTGGATGCAAAATCCAAGAGATGCACTTTCATTAGTTATGGATCTGGTGATTTTAGTTTTCATTTTTGGGATTTAGAGAATTCTAAAATTATTAGGAGTCGTGATGTTGAATGGAATGAAAAGAGAATGTATAGGGATCAAATTTTGTACCCAAGGATGAGAAAATTGAGAAGTTTATTGATGAAAACAATTTTTCGAGTTTTAAAGAAGCACCTACAAATACACAATAAATGTGGTCATTAGTCCCTAACTAACATAGGTCGATGAACCATTAATGGTTAGAGGTGACCGATGTCGATCCTATCGAAAGTTGATACTAATGTTTAGGAGTCCTAGATAGATCCTTCGGTACCCAAAACTCTTGTGAGAAGGTCACAAAGGGTAAGTAAACTTCCAGAAAGATTTACAACTTCTCTATTTTACTTATCGTTGATTGATAGTGGTGAACTAGAGAGATTTGAAGAAGCAATGCGGATAAGACTCACGTCTCAGTGAGAGCATGACATGGATGAGGAGATGGAATTTTAAAAAAAACCAAACTTGGGATTTGGTTAAGTTACCAAAGCAGAAAGATGACATTATAGAACAAGTGGGTTTACAGGATTAAGGAAGAAGAGGGTGGATAGAAAAGGTACAAGGCAAGGCTTGCAGTAAAGGGATTTACACAGAAAGTAGGTATTGACTTCTATTGAAATATTTTCTCCTAGGTATTGACTTCTTATTCGTATCGTATTGAGTTTAGTTGTAGTAGAAGATTTACATTTAGAGAAACTAGATGTGAAGATGGCTTTCCTTCATGGTGATTTAGATGAAGAAATTTATATACAAAGACATGCACTTGGGTATGAAGTCAAGGGTAAGGAGAAACTAGTGTGTAGGTTGAAAAAGAGCCTATATGGGCTCAAGCAAGCTCCAAGGCAATGGTGCATGAGGTTTGATAGTTTTATGCATGAGCATGGTTACTTGAGATGTGAATCTGACAATTGTGTTTATTTCAAGAATCTTGAAAATGGGAGTTATATTATTTTGTTACTATATGTGGATGATATTCTTATTGCAGGATTTAGTATGCAAGACATTGGTGAGCTTAAGAGAAAGCTATCTTACACATTTTCTATGAAGGATTTAGGAGCTACAAAAATAATCCTTGGCATGCAAATACATAGAGACAAGAAAAACAAGAAATTGTATTTGTCTCAGAAGGATTATATCTACAAGGTGTTAGAAAGGTTCAACATGCAGAATGTAAAACATGTTAGCACACCTATAGTTGGAAACTTCAAATTGAGCAAAGATCGGTGTACTTCATCATATGAGGAGGTCACATACATGACATGAGTGCTATATGCTTCAGTAGTTGGAAGTCTCATGTATGCTATGGTTTGTACTAGACTAGACATTACACAAGTAGTGGGAGTTGTGAGTAGATATATGGCTAATCTAGGTAAAGAGCATTGGAAAGTAGTCCAATGGATACTTAGGTATTTAAAAGGGACATCTAGCATGTAGTTATGCTATAGAGGTTTGGATATTTCATTACGTGGCTATGTTGATTTGGATATGGCTAGAGATCTGGATGGTAGGAGGAGCACTACTGGATATATTTTCATAGTAGGTGGAATGACAGTTAGCTGGATTTTGAGATTGCAGAAGGTTGTGGCTTTGTCTACTATAGAGGCAGAGTATGTTGCAGCTACAGAGGCTAGCAAGGAGATGATATGGATGAGTAGGTTCATGGAAGAGTTGGAAAAGGAGAAAGGTGATTGAAAACTGTTTAGTGATAGTCAAAGTGCAATTAATTTGGAAAATAACTTAGCATTTCATTCAAGAACAAAACACATTCAGTTGAGGTATCACTTCATATGACAGGTATTGGAGGATGGATAGTTGAATCTAGAAAATATTCATACGAGCAAGAACCCTACAAATATGCTAACGAAGCCATTAGCAAAGGATAAGTTGGAGCTACACTCCACTTTTGGTCTTCAAGTTTGAGACTTGAAGAGGAAGAAACAAAGCCAAGGAAGGATCCAAGAATGACGCTGTATAAGTATGGTGTAGTAATTAAACTCCAAGTGGGAGATTGTTGAGTTGTGGAGCTCAATTACTTCATTTTAACATGCAATTGGAACTTGCTGGAAAACATAGTAACCGACATCGGTTAAGGGCAAACCGGCATCGGTTAGGGAAGACCAACATTGGTCAAGGGCAAGTAGGAACAGGATGACGGTTAGGAAGAACCAACATTTATTACACGTGCGATGAATTTTTAATTAACTCTTAGGAATTATATATATTTTTAACATTAAAATAGATTTATTGATTGTAATTCCATGGCTAAGTGTCCTAAGTCTATAAATGACTATATAAGAACAAAAGCTAGGGTTTAGAAGTAATGATAAAATAAGAATTATAAAGAAGTTGAAAAAGGTTGGTGAGAGAGAACTCTTGGTGGTAGAGAAAATATTGAAGGAATAAATTACTTGAACATCTGAGAGGTGTGGAAGATTGTAAATATTCATTGTATATCTTGTCAAAGCTTTGGATAATAGATTGACTTGTTTCTTGGTGGACGTAGCCCACATTGGGTGAACCATGTTAAATCTGGTGTTGATTTATGTCTCTTGTTTTGTATATTTCTTCTGGTATAATATCTGCTTTTATTTGCATGTATGCTTAGATCTGATATATTGTCTATACAACTAGTGTGCTACCCACAACACTTATTGGCTAAACCTTATTTTTATCTCCTTCTAGACCACTTCTACTAGATTCCTAGATAATCAATCCATTTCATTGGATTAATTAGATCTCTCACAACTCTCTCAAATCCCTAATTCCTCACTAGTCATGATTAATTAGCCCAACACTAGTTTAACTAATCCTAAGCATGATTTGACCTTTTCTAAAATGTTAAAAGTTATTTTTAGCTTATCCATTTGTCCCACATGCACCGAAATTCTCCCATTTCTGGAATTAGAAATCTATAAATAGAAAACTACCCCTAGACCATTTCTAAGAACACTTCCTTCTTTCTAACATAAACTATAACATTTTGCTTAGGATCTAGAGCTTCTTCCATTTGTTTATTGAGCTATTTTGATTTTCTAGTTTCATTACACACACCTAAACTTTGAGTAAATGTGATAAACCATTGGCCTTGAATCCATTAATGGCGAGTTCCCATTCTCATAAATCACAAACCGATGGCTAATAGTCTTTAATATGTTCATTTTTATTAGCTTTCATGGAGTAGAGATATCTTTATATGTTAGGGTTTGAATTCTTATTTCAAGTTTATATGTACATGCAAAGAGATAGTTTCTTGTTGAGTTCTAACATGATGTTCCATTGATTTGTTTGTTTAAATCTTTGGGGATTCTTGAGTGTTCTTACCCCATTTTCATAGCTTTTGCAAACATTTCCTTGTTCACATAACTCTTTAAGCCTAACTCCTCCCCTTCTATTCATCCTCATGTGGTTGGTCCCTCTTCTCTCCCTCATCTTTAAAAGAGGAATAGCGTTGATCCTTCCAATAGAATGTTGTGAAACCATGATGTTAAACCCAATAATTATGGGGGTGATCCTTCACCCCCTTCAATCTGAAGAGGGTGAACTATCTTCCTCACCACCTCTATTTTGGAAAAACCACTGAAGGGCCTTCTAAAATAAAATATTCTACCATCTGGGCTAAGCTAGACATACATAAGGACATGATTAATTGGTTGAGAAAGGATACTCATGCTCGAGGGACTAAGTTACGGATATAAGTTGTGACAAAGTGTAGAAACATAGACACAAATTACTCGGGAAGATATGAACAATAGGCTCACAATATTGGAGAAGGATCATGTGGCAACCCATTCTAAACAATGTGACATAGTTTATATGTGATAATCTTTAATGTATTTCTTCTCTTTTCAAGTTCAACAGATGGGCGTAGTCAAAGATCATCTTTCCAAAAAAATGTCAAAAAGGATAAAGTCAAGGCTTTGGAAAAGGATAAGGATGGGGATCCAAGTTTGGTTTACAACAACAATTTATAGAAGGGTCTAGAAATTTGAAGAAGGATTTTTCTAAAAACCTTAAATAGTTTTTCTTGATGGTTGTATTTTCCCCAATTTTGGGGTAGTTTTGGCTAGTTGTTTGCTATGATTTTGTTGCAACTTTGTTATTTTTTTGGTTTGAAATTTTTGGACATACTATTGTATCTATGTTTTCAAGCCCTTTTTGTATTTGGGTACGGTCCCCATCAAAACAATCTCCTTACCCTTATCTAAAAAAATGCAAAACTCAACAATACTTCTAATCATAACAACGAAGCTAAGAAAGATGTGTTCTAGGGACTATCCTTAATAAACACTTGCACAATGAACAAAAAAGTTTGGAAAAATGTTTACATCACACAACACTTGTCTTTAATGTAGAAACTTGTGGATACAATCAGGTTGTAGTACAAACACTAATAAATATCAACTAGTTATTTTCCTATCATACCCTGCTTATCCAACCATCAAGAAAACACGTCCACACAACGACCAAAAAGTTTACTTAGAATTTTCATTATAAAGTTTAGAGTTTCCTCAAGATAGCTGAGAAAGTTAAACATGCATACAAAATGATTCATTGTGGGTGTAAATCAATAAAAAATAGTCATGCCATTGAAGTATTTATAGTCTCCATCCAATTAAATTTCATAATTGCATGCCTATTACAACATTTTCAACCCTAATATGCATGGGTAAATAATTCTAGAGGATAGTGACCCTAAAACCATGTTAGATATAGGTTTCCAAGGCCTATATCTAAGATAAAGATAAGTATCCTACTAGGATTCAAAATAAGAGTAATCAAGGGATGGATAAAACTAAGGGGCGTAATATAATAAGAAAATACATTACATCAAATAAAACATACATATTATTTATTATACATCAATGAATGACCAACATACAACATGCATGTGTAAGATACAAGACTAATGAGAGTTAGCAATACTTACTTGTAGTGTGTTTGTGACCGATGATGCATAATCCTCCCTAGAGACAAAAAAACTCAAGAGAGAATCAATTTGGGTGGAGAAGGGGAAATATCAACAAGAATATATTATGTCTTGACTCACTTTGGTGACCCAAATGAACAAAGTTAAACTCCAAGATTCCAATTCCAACACTTATGTGTAAAATAGTGCAAGCTATAAGTGCCTTTATGTATGAAAAAGTGATTGTTTAGTGATGGTCTATCAAAAATAAGGTGGAGTGTATATACCCAATGCCATCACCCATGGGTGATGGAATTAGCCATGGAAAATTCAAAACAACACCATCGTCCATGGTTGATGAAATTGGCCTTGAGAGAAATCCTAAAGTCAAAAGATGAAAATATGTGAGATGGAGGCTAGAAGGTAAATAGAGGTGAATGACAAAGGTCTAGTGTGATTGAAAGTAGGGATAACAATATGTAATAGGCATAAAGCAAGTATAAATAATGGGTAAATAAAGGAAAGAAATAAGGAAAGGACAAGGTAACTATGCTATAAAAATGACATCTCTCAAATGTTGTGGTTTAACACATGTGACCAATTTTGATCATGATAGGGAAAATTTTTGCGCGAATATTCATAATTTTTAGAATAGTAGGAATTTTGGAATATGAATTTGGATATTTTACGACCATGGAATTGACCGGTTTCACCCAAAATTCCACAAAAAATAATATGTCCCATGTGAATAACCAACAAATCTCCAATCCTAACCTATATTTTTATTGAATTGTCGTGTGATCGATGGGCCGAGATTTTAAATATTTTTGGATCACCAAGATATCTATAGAACCTTATTGTTCCTTTGTGCTAGTTCTTCGACATGATAGGAATTTGATTAATTTTTCCACACACACACACACACACACACACACATATATGTAGATTGTAGAATCACTAAGCATTGAGTAAAGTTCCTGCACTCTTCTATCTCTCATTCAACGATGCTCTATCACACTCTACCCCCTATAGTTTAGATTCGGTAGCCAACTTGTAGAATGAGAGGATAAGACCATAGACCATCACCCTTATAGAAATGAATTTCCTTATGTATCCTCATATAGAGATAGGGGAAACCCTCTAGATCTATATGGGCCATTGCAAATATAAGGATTTTTAATCTTTTCTAATTTTCCAATTTGGAAATTTGTGAAGTGGTATAAAAGGATTAAAAAAATCAACACATTGCAATTTTCTTACAAAAAAAAAATCAAATAAATCAAGGTATTTTTGGCTATTGCGTTTTAGTTTACATCCTACAAGAACTTAGTGTAGGTAAGTCTATTTAAAACCGTTTTCTTTCATGTTGCATTGCTTTATCTGCTTTTGTAAGTTATTTATGTCATTTTTGATTTTACGGTATCATGAATGTCATGACACTACAATTCCTTAGTCTATTTTCATCCCATAGCTTCCAACTAAATTTTTTTCCTTACATGATTTAGGAAAATGGAAACTAAAAAGGGAACCTTAGGAAAAAAGGTAATTCCAATCCCTCCTAGTAGTGGTATTGAAATTTGAAAAATAACATCTTATTTTGAGAAACCATCTAAGGAATCCCATCCTTCTCTAGTAGGACCAACACAATCAAGGGATAATGATTGCATTCAAAATGAAACTCAAAATGAGTTCATTTTTTATTTGATGACTGATGATGTCAATGACGATGACAATGAAATGCCTCCCCTTGAAGACATTCCATTGAATGAAGTTGACACTACATCACCTACCCAATTGAATGTTGGAGGTGAAACTCGGCTAGTCACGAAATTTAAATTCCACCATGGAAAATACTTAGGGGCCACCTATTTATGGAAGAAAGAAAAAGGATATAAAATGGGACTTGGGAAGGAGTTTCAAGTTAGAGTGAGCTTATGAGTGTCCATTTATTGAACTTGTTGCAAATGAGAATAAAGATGAACCTCCTCAAGAATGCAAATGTACAATCTATAGGTCTGTAAATTAGGAAGGGACAAGACAATGCAACTTAAGTTGTCTACTATTGAGAAACATATATGAAAATAAAATTATAGATGGCATTTTGAAGAATGTTTCTAGATGGAAAACCGCGGATGATTGTTCACATATTAGGTATTAAAAATAATTTGAAGAGGACAAGAAAACTGAAAGAATATTTTCACAAAAATGGAGGGAAAATTACCTCTCAATTCAATGAAGGCCTTTCAAAAATCCTTATAGGTAAAACAATTCAGCTACTTACTATTTTCACATTCTGAAAAGAGGTCTTCCTATAATAGATTTTATTGAAAAAATGAAGATGTTATCTTTTACTAGTATCCCAAACTTTCCTCAATCTCATTGGTCTAAAAGTAGTGGTTAGGATTGGGTAAAATGCATATCTATGGTTGAGAAATAAGAATTAAAAGAGAAACTTAAATATGCATGATACATGTCTTTATCTATTACTAATGTTACATTAGTAGATAATACTACTTGGGTCTATAAGCATGTTTATACTATTGAGAATCCCATGCATTGGAATGAAAACAACCTCCTAACACTAAAAATATATTTATTCATGCACTAAAAATAACCACACATGTTTAAAATAACATTTAAACATCATACATGGTCGTAATTATCATGAAACAATCATATTATTTTGTTTAATGGGCCCAGTGGCTAATTGCCTTCACAAAACACCTATTTCTAGCACCCTGTCTTCACCTTTTGGATTCAATATCATCAAAGAACACATAAAATATGGAATGTGACCACTTTATGGAAATTATATAACCTTTATAACAATTCTAAACAACTTAGGGCTCAAGAAACATCTAGTGGATCAAACTATATATAATTTTGCCTTCACCAATCAAGCTTCCCAAAACATAGTTTCCAAAAAGCAACTCAGTTAACACCCTTCCCAACACTTTAAAGATATGCGAATGGATTCGGGATGAAAAATTCATCCCTTTTCGCATTCCATTTGATAGAAATCATCACCAAATCTATCTCATGCTCCACCAACTCAAGCTTTCGGAAATACAATTACTGTCTTGGATAGCCAAAACTCTTCTTGTCTACAAATTGTCTTATAAATAATAATAAAAATCATCATAATGAAACAAAAATTATATCACTATAAATATAACTTAATTCTCTTCCCAACACAACTCGAATTGCCTCCTAACTCCTCCTGTAGCTTTTACAATGTCCATTTAATTGAAGATTGCTTTTAACTACCCCAAAACTACCCTTTGACCAGCTTAACCTAAATAGGGCACAATTTTCCATTTTTATACATACTAATGAAATGAAAACCCTTTCAACATCAATAAAAATTCACATAATCAAAACAATGTCCATTTATTTTCCAACTCCTTTGGATAACCTTGTCCTAAACAAAACTTCTTCGAAACTAACTCGTTTGAGTGGGCTTCACTCATTACCATAATCTCTACCATACATTTTTTGAAATTAGGAGGAGTCTTATACATGTTAAAATAATTATACACGAACTAGAAATCAAAATTTTTCACTTAGTAAGAAAATATCTGAAACCGCTTTCAAGCTAGGGTTTTAAAACCATAAAATTTGTTCACCTTCATAAAATTCGTTCATAAAAACCTAACGATGAAATGACCTGATTATTTTTACAAAATATTTTAGAATCAATGTAGAAACATATTTTAAATTCAAAAATTCCCATGAAAAGAACACAATTCAGGTTGAGCATAAGAAGTTCCAATTGAAATGAAATGTACTTCTTCTTGACCTGTTTCACTAAAGCTGACATATCTTGCTAAATTCTCATTACGATAACCTGAAATGTTTCCCACAACACAAGGAAACACCTTAATAACATCTAAAATCATCATAATTTCATAATAACCTCTCAATATTTCTAGCCACCGATACTTCCATATCTATCTCTTAGGGTTTTACACTTTAAAGGCTAAGGTCAGCTAAAATATCATCATAACTAATCATGAAAACACTCCAAAAGGTCATAACATACATGGTACATCATATTACACCTACCTACATGCATTCATGAGATCATATAGCTCTATAACTCATCCCCATGTACTCTAACAACCTTACTCCGGTCCAAAATGAGCACCTCAACAAATTCATCAACTTGTATCCAGCATGTCAAGCTCATGTGAGTGCACAAACACTCTCCAAAAATATCATCATAATGTTGAACATGCTTCTCAAGTTACCAAAATATCCAACCTCCATGCACCATCACCTAAAGCTATTAGGTCACTGAACAGATTGCGAAGAACAAGCCATCCTCGCTAAATCAACCTATGGCTCGAGAGCATACCTCAATATCCATGAGAACATCACTCTAAGCATATTTTGACCCATCACCATCATCCACTTTGTCATTAATGAGGTTTTTCATCAATGACAACACCTATACAACAACATGTCAACAATCTCCCCCTTTTTCATTGATGGAAAACCACCTGAACTTCTCCCCCTTTTTACATTAATGACAAAGGATACATGTACCTGCATGTTATTCACATTTCTCAACTTCATAGGATCACCTCTTGGTTAGAAACATCAACCAAAGGTCTTAAATAAGCTCAAAACTTGAAATTTCACTCAAAAACATATTTTTAGCCTTTTTCAAGCTTGTAGACACAACAATCCCCTAGGAAAAGCACATACATCAACTAATATTCGAATAAACATGAAGAAAACAACATCTTTACCTTTTATTTGGGCTAAAAACCATTTTTCAACTTCTAGGCATGCACAACTAGACATTTCACCTCCAAACTCTGTTTATGCCACCATGGAATAAATATACCAAACCTATACATGAAGAATACACTATGAGAAACATGCCAATAATGGTGCACAAGAGATAAAAACCTTATTACATTCAATTTTGGGCTTATACCATCTTGTTAAAGGAAAAAAATTGTTTAGTCACTGATCCTTATCAACTCCTTCATTGAGAACATAAGTCCCCTGAATAGACCCTTAAGTGGTTTTAAGACACACTTTGTCAAGCTTCCAAGAACCATTCACATCATGAAAAGGCATACCATCACTCCCCACCGGACTTAAGACCACCATATAAATGTTTAAGTATAATATTTCTTTTATTATTTCTTTATACTTTTACACATATTAAATCTTATACTTTAATTTATTTTAGTAAATATAAGAAATTAGGGTCACTCTGCACCTGATGGAAGTGGTCTCGTAGCTCCAACAATTATAATCTAGAAGATAGTTTTTCAAAATCTAATCTGTCAATACTTAACTCATTTTCAAGATTTCAACAAAGGACCTAAAACTTTCAGGGCATATATATTGTAGTCGGTCTTTGTTTTGGGAAAGCATATACTCATTTTGTAGGTTTTTTGACCTTCTAAATTGGATTTTGGCCCTACCACTACTTGAATTGGTACCAATTTTTAAATTTGGTCCATAATTCACTTTAGTGACCATGAATCAACTCTATGATGCTTGTCTACTTCTTACTAAAATGAGATCCTCACTTTGTAGATAGAGGATTGCTCCCTGAATGGGATTCCTGTCCTATGGCCAAAATGAGGTGATTGTAATGTGCCTCCTCCTTAATGTTTGATCACACTACTAGGAGTTGAATGAGTTTTTATGAATAGTACTAAGTGAATTGCATCAAGTAAACTCAGATGATTGCTCATTCTTAGAAACATGGTGCTCCATATAAAGATGATCATCCCCTCACCTTTCCTAGCTCTAAAATTATCCTTTCATGGAATCAAATTCACAATTCTCATACATGTTTTTGCTCATATGTCTCTCATGGAGACAAATGATGCCTTAATACTTCACACATGATGGTCCTTGATACCTCGATGACATTACTAACTCATTTTAGCTTGTTCTGAAGGGTGTTCAATTATCTACAAAATGACCAAAAATGGCCTTTTTAGGCCTTCAGAGGAAGTAATCTCTCATCAAATCTAAATGAGTTGATCAATCATCTTAGACACTATTCCCTACACACTGAAACACACTTTGAATGATCTTATTAGGACTTTCCTTTGGGTCAGGGTTTATGATTTAGGGTTTAGGTTTAGGGTTTAGGGTTCAGGTTTAGGACTTTAGGGTTTAGGGTTTAGGGTTTAGTGTTTAGGGCTCATGGTTCATATTTTAGGGTTTAGGGTTTAGGGTTCAGGGTTTAGGGTTTAGGGTTTAGGGTTTAGGGTTTAGGGTTCAGGGTTTAGGGTTTAGGGTTTAGGGTTTAGGGTTTAGGGTTTAGGTTTAGGGGTTTAGGGTTTA